>MU249637.1:1401974-1421974 GCA_018977245.1 Lethenteron camtschaticum
ATCTATGGTCTCTGTGTGAGGACTTATTTTATATTTGTGTTGTTGTTAACTAATGACCATAAACAGATTTTTGTTTTCCAGATCAAATATAATTCACTCGAGTCCCAATTAGTGCGGCTAAGTTGCTCGTGCGGTGATGGGATGAATGTCATTCGACGGTCCGTTCAAAGTGGCAGTCCCTGGGACTTTATTTGAGTTAGGTATGTAGTGTGTTGAACTTCCTTCGCACCGTACGCAACCGACCGTTGCCAATCGGCTCAGGGTTTTTGGACCAGACCATGCATAACCACATCCGGTATTTATAAATCTCGCTTATGAGTAGCCTCACGCCATGTGCGACATAACGGATTTCATCAAGGCTGACAATATCACAGTGAGAGGAAACGTAAGCCCTCGGTAGGTCTGGCGTGGTCACGACTGCAGGTATGAAACAAAGTTACGAGCCGCGGATGTCCCAAAACCGCTGTGACTTGGTGCGGTGATTGGGGGGGGGTTAGGAGTAGTGCCGGATTATCCTCGTTGCAAAAGTAGCTGTGTGGCTGCTGTGTAGCTGCTGAGATGCAGCTGCTACAGGTGTAGCTGCTACAGGTGCTACTACACGTGCAGCTACTACANGTGCAGCTGCTACACGTGCAGCTGCTACAGATGCTGCTACACGTGCAGCTACTACACGTGCAGCTGCTACAGCAGCTGATACAGATGTAGCTGCTACACGTGCAGCTACTACACGTGCAGCTGCTACACGTGCAGCTGATACAGATGTAGCTGCTACACGTGCAGCTACTACAGGTGTAGCTACTACACGTGTAGCTACACATGCAGTATCTACTACACGTGTAGCTACTAACGTCTAGTAGTAGTTACGGCCCCGGACTTTCAAGGCCCCGCGCTAAACGCTTTCAAGATATCAATTCCGGCTCAGTGATTCTGCACTTGCTCTATTACTATAGTACTACACCTCCTTCAACATTTACGACCGATTTGTCGCATTATCCGGGCCGTTAAGCAAATGACCAAAATCGAATAACTTACTGTGCGAGTTAAAAAAAAACAAATACGCGTTTTAATATTTACGTGTCTTTAAAAAAAAAAAATTTGGGGCCCCTTTATAACATTTGCGACAGGCCCCGCTACCGGCTTCATCCGGCGCTGGTGGTGGGGAGAGAAAGAATGAAGGGGGACGTGACGGGCGGGGGGTTGCAAAGGGAGATGCAGGGAGATGCAGGAGGCAGTGGGGGAGGGAGGAGAGCGAACGAGCGAGCGCGAGAGCTCAGAGGAAGCACCGAAAACAATGGGACGCAGTTGCCGAGGCGGACCGGAAAAGGAAGGCGCCAGTCCACAGGCGAGGAACATGACTTACGTCTCTCAGTGGCTCGGGCAGACCTGGGACCTCCACCCACCCACCCCTCCACCTACCCACCCACCGCCCACCTACCCACCCAGCCTCCACCTACCACCCACCCTCCACCTACACACCCATCCTCCACCTACCCACCCATCCTCCACCTACCACTCACCCTCACCTACCACCACCCCTCCACCTACCCCACCCANCCCTCCACCTACCCACCCACCCTCCACCTACCACCANCCCTCCACCTACCACCCATCCTCCACCTACCCACCCACCCTCCACCTACCCACCCACCCTCCACCTACCACCCACCTGCCACCTACCAACCCACCCTCCACCTACCCACCCCCTCCACCTACCCACCCACCCTCCACTACCCACCCACCCTCCACTANCCACCACCCTCCACCTACCACCCACCCTCCACCTACCCACCCACCCTCACCGACCACCCACCCTCCACCTACCACCACCCTCCACCTACCCACCCACCCTCCACCTACCCACCCACCCTCCACCTACCCACCCACCCTCCACCTACCCACCACCCTCCACCTACCACCCCNCCACCTACCCACCCACCCCTCCACCTACCCACCCACCCCCTCCACCTACCCACCCACCCTCCACCTACCACCCACCCTCCACCTACCCACCCATCCTCCACCTACCCACCCATCCTCCACCTACCCACCCACCCCTCCACCTACCCACCCACCCCACCACCCACCACCCCCACCTACCACCCACCCCCCACTACCCACCCACCCTCCACCTACCCACCCACCCCTCCACCCACCCACCCTCCACCTACCCACCCACCCTCCACCACCCACCCCCCCCACCTCCACACCCACCGCCCTCCTCCAACCCACCCTCCCCTACCCACCCACCCTCCACCTCCCCACCCACCCTCCACCTACCACCCACCCTCCACCACCCACCCANCCCTCCNGCCNGCCTACCCACTCACCCTCCACCTACCCACCCCCCTCCACCTACCCACCCACCCTCCACCTACCCACCCACCCCTCCACCTACCACCCANTCCTCCACCTACCCACCCACCCTCCACCTACCCACCCACCCTCCACCTACCACCACCCTCCACCTANCCACCATCCTCCACCTACCCACCCACCCTCCACCTACCCACCCACCCTCCACCTACCCACCATCCCCCACCTACCCACCCANCCCTCCACCTACCCACCCACCCTCCACCTACCACCCANTCCTCCACCTACCCACCACCCTCCACCTACCCACCACCCTCCACCTACCCACCCACCCCACCCCTNACCCCCCCACCTAGCCCCANCCTCCCCACCCACCCTCCACCTCCCCACCCACCCCTCCACCAACCCACCCCTCCACCTTCCACCCAGCCCCACCTCCCCACCCACCCCTCCACCTCCCACCCANCTCCTCCCCACCCTCCCCTCCCACCCCCCCTCCCTCCCCACCCACCCTCCACCTACCCACCCACTCCACCTACCCACCACCCTCCACCTACCCACCACCCCTCCACCACCCACCACCCCACCACCACCCACCCCCCCCCACCACCCACCCACCCCCCACCACCCACCCACCCCACCACCACCNCCCCACCCCCACCACCCACCCACCCCACCACCTACCACCACCCTCCACCTANCCCACCCACCNCCCCCCTCACCCNCCNCCCCACCTACNACCACCCCCCACCTACCCACCCACCCTCCAACTACCCACCCACCCTCCACCTACCCACCACCCCTCCACCTACCCACCCACCCNTCCACGTAGCTACTAGTCAATTACTATTACAGTATTAATAATAATAGGGGTTTTCACCCTTTTTCTGGCAACAAAACTGAAACCTTTTTGCAAGGATTTATGTCTGCATTAACTACAATACTTGCAGTCAAAATGCAAACAAAAAATATACTATGATAATATATTGGCGTTGTCCTAGAAATTGATTGGTCCACACCAGAGACAGCTTTCGTTTGAGCCTCGTCTCAAACGATGTTAGACCAGAGGACGCCAAAAGGCGTAAAGCTCAAAGGCAATGCACTATCAAAGTAATGAGGGCTTTAATTGTAAATGTTGTAGTGGGTTTAATCCCCAACATACAACCGGTTAGTGCTGTACGAGTATGCTCCACGATCACACTACACTATACACTACACTATACACCACACTATACAGTAATTGTAAACGTTGTAGTGGTTTACTTTCTAACACACAACAGGTTAGTGCTGTACTAGTATACTACAATATACACTACACGATACACCACACAATACACTACTATACACTACACTATACACTACACTATAATTGAAATGTTGTCATGGGTTTACTCTCCAACACACAACCGGTGAGTGCTGTACTAGTACACTACACTGAACACTACACTATACATTTCACTATACACTACACGATACACCACACGATACACTACTATACACTACACTATACACTACTATAGACTACACTATACACTACACTATACACTGCACTATACACTACACTACACTACACTATAATTGTAAACGTTGTAGTGGGTTTACTCTCCAACACACAATCGTTGTGGTGCTGAACCAGTAACGAATTGGCCACGTTCTGTTTACGTGACAAAACCATCACTAATTGGCTGTGCCGGGTGGTCGCGGGTTTAACGACACATTTGTATTTTTCGATTTAAAGCTTTCGTGACTGCAGGGATTCATCTTCTTGGTTCTTTCGGTAAAGTCACGTAGAAGGGAAATAATAAAATAATTAAAATAAAACTTAATAAAATAATTCGGACACTGTCTTTCTGACAGACCTGTTCTTCACCTGAGGACGGCTGCTTGCGTTGTGGCCGAAACGTCGTGAGAATTATTTTATTATGTTTTATTTTTATTATTTTATTATTTCCCTTCTACGTGACTTTACCGAAAGAACCAAGAAGACACATTTATACTTTCGCGATCTAACCAAAACAAAAAAGCTCTATTAAGATATTACAACAACAAACCGAATCATTGTTCTAGAAATCAGAGTGGCGATAGAGAATCAGAACGAATTCCTGAAGCGACATTCCTCCCGGGAATTATGAGACTGTACAGCAGAGGTCGCAAACGGGTTTTGATTCCTTACCCGTACCCGGCCGCACCAGGGTCGCAAATGGTACCCGTACCCGCACCCGGCCGGGTACCCGTTCCCTACCCGTACCCTACCCGAAATGAGTGACAAACGGTTACTCACCAGTGACTCACGGCCTACCCGTACCCGTACCCGGCCGGGTACGGGTAGCCGGGTATCGGGTAGAGTACGGGTATCAGGTACCCGGTTGCGACCTCTGACTCAGCTCCCCATTTCCCTCCCCTTTTCCTCCCTCCGCAATTTAGAACCACGCGTTGAGATTATTTTGATCATTTTTTTGCTGCTCAAAATGTCCAAATGATGATGGGGGGGGGGGGCACTTTGTTGAGCGGCTATCATTTGGGTGGCCGGATCGCTTCTGAAAAACAAGTTCACAGCCTCAGTGGCTTTGCCTGGTCGGATGAGCATGGTTGAGTGTTGTATTTGTAGATTTGAAGCTTTCGTGATTGCAAGGATTCATATTCTTAGGNTTTTTTCGGTAAAGTCACGTAGGTAAAAATTAAAATTAATAAAAGTGATACAGCTATCGTGCTGTGACGGGTCCACCTGAAGACGGAAGCTTGTGTTGCCTCCGAAACGTCGTGATTTTTATTTTTTTTATTTTACCTTTATTATTTTTTACCTACGTGACTTTACCGAAACCTAAGAATATGTTGTATTTGTGTCTGTGTTTGGGTGATGTGTTTATCCGTCTTGTACTTTGCACTCCGATTGTGTTTTTGTGTAATTGTTGTTGTTGCAACGTTCTCAGCCCTGCCCCGACTGGACATCTGTGGAAAAAAAGAGCTTCTCTAGCTCATCGGATTCCACCTGCAGTTGAAATACCAAAAAAATATTCTGCAGAGCGATAGAGGAGGTGGTGGGGGGGGGGGGCTGGAGATTGTTGGGATGGATTCCAAAATCCGCAGCTTCGTTACAGCTGCGACGCCTTCCCTTGATGATGTCTGCATCCAGGCGACGGAGCGATCACTATTGAAACTTTCCACGATTTCAAGCCGTCACTGTTAACGGACCCTTGGTATGAATTCCTCCCTCCTCCACCTTGTCCTCGACGGNAAAAAAAATCTCGGCTAATTTTCATTCAAATCCTTCGTTGGAAACCATGTCCGCATTTTAGCCTTCGTGCTCGACTCCATCACGATCCGGGCAGAGACGCAGTTACACCAGAGGTCGAAAACGGGTTTTGATTCCTTACCCGTACCCGTACCCGGCCGCACCAGGGTCGCAAATTGGTACCCGTTCCCTACCCGTACCCGTACCCTACCCGAAATGAGTGACAAACGGTTACTCACCAGTGACTCACGGCCTACCCGTACCCGGCCGCACCAGGGTCGCAAACGGTACGGGTAGCCGGGTATCGGGTAGGGTACGGGTATCGGGTACCCGGTTGCGACCTCTGAGTTACACCAAATTTACAGCAGCAGCAGCAGCGGGCAGAAGGCTTCATTGTTTTTCCCTCCCCACCCAGAAGCACGAAGCGACGTTTAAAAAACCCAACAAAAGTCGATCGTGCCGCCTGCACGTTCAGGTCCATCCGCACACCCCAAACGCGGCATTCCGAGTTCTAAAACGAGTTTGATGGGTGTTCACAAAACAAACGAATATTCCAGAGCCGTAGCAATAATTCATGCTAATTCATCGCGCCTGTGTGTGAGAGTGTGTGTGTTAGTGTGTGAGAGTGTGTGAGTGTGTGAGAGTGTGAGTGTGTGAGTGTGTGTTAGTGTGAGAGTGAGAGTGTGTGAGTGAGTGTGAAAGAGTGTTTGAGTGTGTGGAGAGTGTGTGAGTGTGTGTGTGTGAGAGTGAGAGTGTGTGGTGAGTGTGAGTGAAAGAGTGTTTGAGTGTGTGAGAGTGTGAGTGTGTGTGTGAGAGTATGTGAGTGGGTGTGAGAGTGAGTGGGTGTGAGAGTGTGTGAAAGAGTGTTTGAGAGTGTGTGAGAGTGTGTGAGTGTGTGAGAGAGTGTGAGAGTGTGTGAGAGTGTGAGAGAGTGTGTGATAGTGTGAGAGAGTGTGAGAGTGTGTATGAGAGTGTGTGTGAGTGTGTGTGAGAGAGTGTGAGAGTGTGTGTGAGAGTATGTGAGTGTGTGAGGTGTGTGTGAGAGTGTGTAAGAGTGTGTGTGGAGAGAGTGANTTGTGTGGAGTTGTGAGAGAGTGAGTGTTTGTGAGGGTGTCTATGTGGGGAGCGGTGGTGTAGCGGTTAGCGCCCTGCACTACGAACCCGGCGACCCGAGTTCGATTCCCGCTCAAGGCCAACACCACAAATTCTGGGCCTCCCCTAGGTCGACTCAGCCTCAAATGAGTACCTCGTGCCGTGTCAAAAAACATTGCCACTAGGGAGACAAAGTTGGCCGGGCGTGGTGCTGGCCACCCACCCCTCGTGTGCCGTGCCGGCTTTTATAGATGCCCGCTAACAGCACTTGCCCCAACATCTGTTGAGGCTATACGGGGGAACTTTGTCTTACTTTACAGAGCACCTTAAAGAGTCGGGAGAACAACGTTAACTCGAAATGTAGCGAAGCCGATTGATTTTTTCTTCTTCTTCAATCTACAGCGTGAAAGATTCTGGCGAAACGATAAAACTTGCAGCTTTCCCTCTCGATGTTTCTCGTCGCATTATAAACGGGCGCGATTTGCACGCAGTGTGTTAGCTCACGACACTTGCTCCAACAAATGTTGACTTAAAACTTTCGTGACTGCAGGAAATCATATTCTTGGTTCTTTCGGTAAAGTCACGTAGATAGATTATTTTTTTTAAAAGGAAAAAAATTAATTCATTGAAAAGAATAAAAGCTTTCATTATAAATAAAAATAATAAATAGAAAATAATAAAAGCTTTCGCGACCAATATTATTCATAATAAACGTTTTTGGGTTAATCGCGTTATTTACAAATGTGTCGTAACCCTCCACCACCCGACACGGCCAATCAGTNAAAAAAGTGTCACGTTGACAAAAGACAAAATAGTTCACTACTTTAGCCACCGGTGTGTTGAAGAGTGAATCCACGACATTTACAAATGATTTTATAAATTTGTACGATTTACATTTTTATTTTATAATTTTTAATTTTATTTTTTGTTTTCCATCTGCGTGACTTTACCGAAATTGCCCCTAAAAGTCTGCTGAGGCTACACGGGGGTGGGGTTGTGATCTGTGTCTTACTTGCGAGATTTCTTCCGCTCGCAACGGCGCTGAGCAAATGTTCGACAGCGTCAAGGGGGGGGAGGAGGGAGGGCTCGTCGACGACGAACGTTCGTATAACGTCATCATCATCATCACCGTCGTTATAATCTCCGTCGCTCTATACACAGACTTCGTGGCCAAATCGTTCGACTTGCAACTGGCGCTCGCTCTGCATTGCAAACCGACGAAGCGCTTGTATTGTACATCTCGACGCGAACAAAAACATTATTCCGCATCCTTCAAGCTGCCCTCTTGCAACGTGAAGAACGCAGACGGGTTGTACGCGAACAGGACAAGGGCAATGCAATTGTGCCCCGGGTGAGCAGCTACATCACGGGAAGTGGAGACCAATCAGTGGCGTAGGCCTCAATGAGTTTCAAAGACAGTGCCCATTATAGTAGTAGTAGGTTTTTACCCTTTAACTGGTACAAAACTGACACCTTTATACAAGGCATCATGTTTGCAATAACCGCAACACAAGCAGTCAAAATGCAAACAAAAAGAAACAACTCTGATGATGATGATATGCACTGTCCTTGAAGTTGATTGGTCCACAGACAGCTTTCTTAGAGCCTAGTCTCCATTGGTGTTGGACAGATGACGCCAAAAGGCGTACAACTCAAAGACAGCGCACTATCAGAGTATTGAGAGCTCGGGTAAGCATTTACACTATGAGACCTCCTTTACCAGTGGCAAAAAATAGTCGTAGGTTTTTACCCTTTAAACTGGTACAAAACTGACACCTTTATACAAGGGACAATGCCCATTGTATGAAATAGATACTCGATGTAACACGATTTTATCCCTGGGTAGTAAGTGTTATTTCCTAATTGCTTATGCCTCAAAGGTATAGAAAATACAGTAAATCTAGCTGTGACGGTCCCACCTGAAGACGGAGACTTGTGTTGCCTCCGAAACGTCGTGTTTTAATTTATTTATTTTCATTTTTCGATTTAAAGCTTTCGTGACTGCAGGGATTCATCTTCTTGGTTCTTTCGGTAAGTCACGTAGAAGGGAAATAATAAAAAAAATATCTTTGTTTTATTTTTTTTTTTATTTTAGTAAAAATTTATTTATTATTTCCCTTCTACGTGATTTACCGAAAGAACCAAGAAGATTATTTTCATTTATTATTATTTTATTTCTATTATTATTTTTTCCTACGTGACTTTACCGAAAAAACCTAAGAGNAAAATGGCAATTGTTCCCAAACTTTGCTTTTGTGACCAGGAAGAAGGAATGCACAACACATTTTATCATAGAAATAGGTACATTTATAAATATCAATGTCCTCGTACAAAAGCAAAGTTTGTGGGAATAACAGCAATTTTCTATACGTTTGAGGCATACGCAATTAGGAAATAACACTTAGTACCCAGGACCAAAAGTAAAAAGAAATGTTCGTTACACGGTGAATTACACTGGTCAACAAAAAAAAACATTTTTTCTGGCCTGGACTTTTGCAGCTGTTTAGACTAATTCCAGGGTGCTGATTCCAAATCTGATCTCAGATTTGCTCTATCACATCATTTTATGCTATCGGCATACCCCATTTCATTGATTTTACCCGAAATTAACTGTCACTTATGATTGCAAGTTGTTGTGAGTCAGTGACTGCTTAGTGTTAAAATATGGTTCTATATTTTAGGATAGTGTGTTATAATATCATTTTATGGAGATATCCACATTCATTTAATATTTACTTCTGCAGTTTTTATTGAAAATGTAATATTTGATATCTCAAAAACCTGATGTGATGGACAAAACTGATGCCAGATTTGGAATCGGCACCCCAAAATTACCTTAAACCCGTTGGAATACCTTATGCCAAAAAAGTGTGTTGACCAGTGCAGAGCATGTTGTTGTTTGCATGCTCAGCACGGGCACTGCGTGTGGTGAACGCAGTAAGGTGATTCCTGGCAACAGGAATCATTTATTCGGCGTTCGAATATCTCAACGCCTCCTGTTGATTACCAGAGAAGGCAGACACCTGTTATTATTATTTTTCACACTTTGATATTGCCAGAAAGGTCCCCGTGTTGTATAATTGTACACCGCCGATGGCACAGGTGCCAACACAAAGACAAAGATCTCCCGTGTAGCCTTAACAGACTGTCGGGGGCAAGTGCTGTTAGCGAGCAGCACCTATGAAGGCCGGCACGGCACACGAGTGGGTGGGTGGTCAGCAACACGCCCGGCCGCCTTTGTCTCCCGAGTAGCGATGTTTTTGTTTTACACGTAGCACTCGGTACTCAATTGAGGCTGAGTCGACCTAGGGAGGCCCGGTAATGGTTCCCGACAATCGTCACCGGTGTTGGCCGTGAGCGGGAATCGAACTCAAAGCGCAGCGCGCTAACCACCACACACCACCGCTCCCCACCACAGGTGCCAACACAAAGACAAAGATCCCCCGTATAGCCTCAACAGGCTGTAGGGGCAAGTCCTGTTAGCGAGCACCTACCAAACACACACATACACAGAAACACACACACACAAAACACCCCTCCCCCCAATGAATATTCCTTTGCCCCACCCCACCCCTGCCACTCCACCGATGATGGAGACGCGAAATCATCGTCACACGTCGGTTCTAAATCCCGCGTGCTCGGGCAGGTGGTTCGTCACGTGTGCGCCGAGTTCCAAGCTCTTGTTGAACGACAGCCCGTCACCAGAGCGGCGGCCCTCTCGCTCTGCACGCTCATCTCGCTGCTCGTGCGCTTCAAGAAGTCTCCGTCGTTGTCGTCGTCGTCATCTCCTCCTGTTGCTGCTGCTCTTCCTCCTCCTCCGTTCACGTTGAAGCTGGACACGTGCGAGTACTGCCCCAGGTCCTCGCCGTCCGTCTCGCGGTGGTAGAAGTAGTTGAAGTTGGAGACGATCACGGGCACGGCAGCGCGATCGTGAGCACGCCCGCGATGGCGCACAGCGAGCCCACGATCTTCCCCCCGACGGTCTTGGGCCACATGTCTCCGTATCCCACCGTGGTCATCGTGACGACGGCCCACCAGAACGCGTCGGGGATGCTCGTGAAGTCCGTGTCGGGCTCGTCAGTCTCGGCGAAGTAGACTGCGCTCGAGAAGAGGACGACGCCGATGAAGAGGAAGAAGACGAGGAGGCCGAGTTCGCGCATCGACGCGTTTAGGGTCCGCCCGAGTATCTGCAGCCCCTTGGAGTGTCGCGACAGCTTGAAGATCCGAAGACGCGCACGAGGCGAACGACACGTAGGATGGCGAGCGACATGGTCTGCTGCCCGTTGCCCTGCCGCTGCGCCAGCTCCGTGCCGAGCGTCACGAAGTAGGGCACGATGGCCACGATGTCGATCACGTTCATGATGTTCTTGAAGAAGGCCGGCTTGCTGGGGCACGCCGCGAAACGCGCCGTGAGCTCGAAGCTAAACCACACGATGCAGACGGTCTCGATGATGAAGAACGGGTCGGCGAACGAGCCGCCGACGTCCGTTCCGCTCGTCCCGTTGTTGTTGTCGTCGTTGTTGTTGACGAGCGGAGACGCCTCCACCTCCTTCTCGTCGCGAAACTCCGGCAGCGTCTCGAGGCAGAAGACGATGATCGAGACGAGGATGACGACCACCGACACGATGGCGATGCCGCGCGCGCGCCCGAACTCTCGGGTACTCGAAGAGGAGCCAAACGTGGCGCTGGAACTCGCTCGCCGGCATCGGCCTCTCCTCCTCCTCCTGCCTCGCGTAGCCCTCGTCCTCACGGTAGCGCACCATCGCCTCGTCGCCCAGCTCGTAAAACCTCACCTCTCGGCGAAGATATCGAAGGGCACGCTAGCCGGCCTGCGTAGCCTGCCGCCCGACTGGTAATAGTAGAGGATTGCATCGAAGCTGGGTCGGTTGCGATCGAAGAAGTACTCGTTGCGCAGCGGGTCGAAGTAGCGCGAACGCCGATCCGCGTCGCCAGCAGAGTGTCGGGGAACTGCGCCAACGTGCGCAGCTGCGTCTCGAAGCGCAGCCCGGACACGTTCACGAGCACGCGCTCGCAGCCTTCGTGATGGTGCTGCTGGTGCTGGTGGTGGTGATGCTGCAGCAGCACGCCCGATGCTTCTCCGACACCTCCACCATCATCATCATCGTCACCACAGCAACCATAGCCGCCTCCTGCTGTTGCTGCTGCTGCTGATGCTGCTCTACACGACTCCGCGTCGCCGTGTCTCGGCTCCATTCTCTCGTCTCACGCATCTCCAAGCTCAGCGCTTCCTCCTCCTCTCTTCTTCCCGCTCCCGTCGCTACGGCTGCTTCTCTCCCCTCCTCGTCCGCTCGTCGCGATGGCACGCTGAGACCCCCACGGGCAGATGTGACGCTGGGAGGCGGTGGCATCTGCGTCGATAGCAGCAGCAGCAGCAGGCGCGTTCGTCACGACAAGCGAGGTGGTGGAGAGAGCGGAGTAGTCGTGGCTGCCCCTCCTCTGTCCCCTCCTCCTCCTCTTCCTCCTCCTCCTCCCCCACTCCTCCTCCTCCACTCGCCATCGTTGGCTCCTGCTGTTCTTTGTTACTGCTGCTGCTCCTGGCTGCTGCGGTTTGTTTGGATGCGAGATGACGGGAGAGGCGAGGGTTTCACGGAACGCAGCGGAGAGCCAGTCAGCGCTGGGTGGTTGTGGTTGTTGTTGTGCTGCTGCTGCTGCTTGGTGGTGGTGGTGATGGTGGTGTTGTTGTGTTCAAGTGGTGGATCCAAGGGGGGAGGAGGGAGAAGGGAGGGGGTGATGGGGCGATTGCCGCCCCCCCACACACACACAGGTTGAGACACGACCAAAATAACACATTTTGTTTTATTAATATTTAACAGATAAAATACATTGACTGTGTTTTTTTTTCGTATTTACTAATGCAGGGCTCTTATTTTTTAAGCTTTAAATGTAGGGTGACATCCCCCACCCGCCACCACCACCACGTCCTCCCCCTCCACCCCGACCCTCTGAAATCCCCTCGAGAGGAGCGGCTCCGTCTCACGCGGAAGTCGCCCCGCCCTCCCGCGCGAGACGGAGCGACTTTTCGATCCCAAAATCGCCGCTCGTGCAGCCGCAGTGGAGTGACTGGTCGCAAGGATGATGATGGTGGTGGTGGTTGTTGATGATGGAGAGGGAGGAGGAGGGGGAGGGGAGGAGCGGTGGCGCAGCGGTTAGCGCCACGCAGCGCTACGAAACATGCAACGCCGAGGTCGATTGACGCACACGGCCACCAAGACCGGCAGTGACGATTTATCTGAACCGGTCCCGGACCTCACCTAGGTTACTCAGCCTCAAATGAGTACCGTGCGGTGTGTAGTAAACATCGCCACTGGGGAGACAAAGGCGGCCGGGCATGGTGCTGGCCACCCACCCTCTCGTGCGCCGTGCCGGCCTTCATAGGCTGCTCGCTGTAGCAGCACTTGCCCCTACAGTCTGTTAATGCTATACGGGGTGGGGGGGGGGCTCTTTTGTCTTTGTACGTTGAACTTTTTTCGCACCGTACGTTGTAGCCAGACCGTGCTAATCGGATGTGCGGTGGGGTGGGTGGGGGTTATTCCAACATCTTCCGATTTTTTTGCGATTTAAATTTCGATTTAAAGCTTTCGTGACTGCATGGATTCATATTCTTGGTGCTTTCGGTAAAGTCACGTAGAAGGGAAGTAATAAAATCATAAAAATAAAACATTTATTTTATCATGTTTTATTTTATTTTTTATTTTATTTTTTCCCTTCGACGCGACTCTTCTGAAATTCATACGGTAAAGTCGCGTAGGTAAAAAATGAAATAAAAATTAATTATTTTTATTAATTAGTTTTTTCGGTAAAGTCACGTAGGTAAAAAATGAAATGAAAATTAATAAAAATAATTAATTTTAATTTCATTTTTTACCTACGTGACTTTACCGAAAAAACTAAGAGTACGAATCCTTGCAGTCACGAAAGCTTCAAATCTAGAATCTTCTGAAATTGTTTAAGCGAGCGCTGAAGAGGAGGCGAAATGAGAGGCCGAGTTTCTCGACTCTCAAAGTCTCCTCGATGGCTCCGTCTGGTTGACCAAGGCGCCTCCCCCCCCCCTCTCTGGCGAGGCAGTGGGCGCCAGGAGATGCACAGATGGAAAATTTAAATGAAAAAATAGACACATTCCTGCGGAGAGAGCTGGTAGGAACGTTGGGTTGCTCGGTCATTGGCCAGGGTCAACGGCGGCGTGGTGTATTCCGCAAATATGCCCGACTGTGAGGGCGGGCACAAGCCGGCGTGAGTAGGTTAAACGTTGAGTTTTATAAGGGCACCACGGGGTGACCAGCCCCTCCCCACCCAGCCCTCACANCCCCCACCAGCCCACCCTCCCACCCAGCCCTCCCCACCCTCCCCACCCAGCCCCTCCTACCAAGCCCCACCCCTCCCACCTTCCACCCAGCCCCACCCTCCCACCCAGCCCCTCCCCACCCTTCCCACCCAGCTCCTCCCCACCCTCCCCTCCCACCCAGCCCCTCCCTCCCCACCCAGCCCCTCCCTGCACGACGGACACAATAATCCCCTGTGGGCTGGTGTAACCAGGAGGTTCCTACCAGTATAAACTCTAAATTTATTTATACTTTTACAAGGTAAGGCCCCCGCTCCGCTGCGCTGTAGCTCTTTTTATTATTATTTTACGCGCTTTTGTTTAACTCACTCTGTCTGTTGTCGTAGTCGTTGTCGTATCCTCAAATCTTGCAACTCAATTTTAACCCACTTCCCAATGTGGTATCGACTGCAAACTTGGTATACTTATGTCACGCTGATGACAATACTATATTCTATAATAAAAAATATATATTTTTAAAACATTCTTTTTATATGTCATGTTCCCCTTGGGTCTAATTGTCCACGCTCAACTGACGTTGGCTGTAAATCCACCACTGCCCCTTACGTTATGGCAAGCTTCGGGGCCACTTCCTGGAGTCGTGGAGTTCTTCCATTACGAGTACGGTACATTTCATTAAGGCGTGTTAAAAAAAAGTATTTTTAAATGTTACTTATTCAGAAGCGACTTTGCCATCACGAATGAGAGCTCAACAAAGTCACATTGTCTTTTGGACATTTATAGCAGCAACATCGAATCTAAATAATAATCTCAATGTCCGGTAGGGGCGGCTCAGAAAGTTACAACAATACACAAAACGCACGCACAAAAAAATTAACCCGTAAAAACAAAGTTTTTCACTATAAATTTTATATGCGTGGCCTCTCGTCGGCTAGATATGGTCTTCTGTCACCATTAAGCAATTGGTAATTAAATATTTTATTTTTTCCTAAAAAGTGTAATTTTGGAAAAAATGTTCACGAAAATAAATTGTCATGCATAACGAGTCTGTGTGCAAAATGTCAGCTCGATTGGATCACGGGAAGTGGGTTNAAAAACGACCGAAAGATTTGCACGGTCGTAAGCAAGCAAGCGAACTTAATATAAAGGATTTAAAAACACACGATGGGAGTGTAAAGTATAAGAAAGGTCATAATCACAAAAATAAACTCTTTTTATTATTTTTAACCAGGTAAGGCCCCACTGAGTTATGCAGCTCTTTTGAAGAAGCGACCTCGCCCGCACAGATGACATCTCGACAAAGAGAGTGGAAATTCACAGCAGCCGAAGACTCGACGCGTGACGTCGGTTCTAAATGTGGAGGAAAACCGGAGGACCCGGAGAAAAATCCACGCGACCACGGGGAGAGAAACACGAAAACTCCAAATATACAGCAGCAGGTGTCAGGGATCGAACCCACGGCCTTCTGTGTAGCAGGCGAGGTAGGTAACATCTCCTAGCCACCGTGATGATGATGAGAGAGAGACACGCAAACTCCAAATATACAGCAGCAGGATCGGGATCGAACCCATGACCTCCTGCGTACCAGGCGAGGTAGTTAACATCTCCTAGCCACCGTGATGATGATGAGAGACGCAAACTCCAAATATACAGCAGGCGTCAGGGTCGGGATCGAACTCACGACCTCCTGTGAACCAGGCGAGGTAGTTAACATCTCCTAGCCACCGTGATGATGATGAGAGACGCAAACTCTAAATATACAGCAGCAGGCGTCAGGGTCGGGATCGAGCCCATGACCTCCTGTATACCAGGCGAGGTAGTTAACATCTCCTAGTCACCGTGATGATGATGAGACGCAAACTCCAAATGTACAGCAGCAGGCGTCAGGGTCGGGATCGAACTCACGACCACCTGTGAACCAGGCGAGGTAGTTAACATCTCCTAGCCACCGTGATGATGATGAGAGACGCAAACTCCAAATATACAGCAGCAGGCGTCAGGGTCGGGATCGAACTCATGACCTCCTGTATACCAGGCAAGGTAGTTAATATCTCCTACGACGATGCTGATGATGGAATCTTGATGATATCCTCCGCCAAAGATAATTCCCAATTTCCGCGCAAAGGAATCCTGCCAGCAGATAACAGGAGTCGTTTGCGTTTTAGATTATTGATGTCTTCCCGTACTTTGAAGCTTATCCTCTCATTGATGTGAGCCAGCTCCAGGCATCCTTCTCGGGGCTCGCAACGGGACACAACAGCGGAGATCGGTCCTGTGCCCTCCCTCTCTCTGTGTGTGTCTCTCATTTTTGTTACGATCAGTGGAAACAAGAAGATGCTCGGTGTAGTCGGCACTTTGCTTCGTTCATCATTTCGTTTTTTTTATTTTTAAACTTTGCTTTATGTAAACCCTCACCTCTCGCTCACTCTCTCTCTCTCGCTCTCTCGGTCATCCTCTCGGTCACTCTCTCGGTCACTCTCTCGCTCTCTGTCTCGCTCACTCTCTCGCTCACTCTCTCTCGCTCTCTCTCGTTCTGCACGCAGCCCTTCTCGCAGTCCGACTGCCTCCGACAGGTCTCTCTCGCTCGCTCGCTCGCTCTCTTTACCGTGAATTAGCTCCGTCCTTATACTGGTAGGAACCTCCTGGTTCCACCAGCCTACAGGGGATAATTGTGTTCGTCCGTCCGTCGTGCATCTAAAAATGGGAGGGGTGGGGCTGGGTGGAGAGGGGAGGGTGGTGAGGGGCTGGCTGGGGAGGGAGGGGCTAGGTGGAGAGGGAGGGGCTGGGTGTGGCTAGGTGGGGAGGGGAGGGTGTGGAGGGGCTGGGTGGGAGGGTGGGCGGGGCTGGGTGGGGAGGGAGGGCTGGGTGGGGAGGGTGGGGTGGGGCTGGGTGGGAGGGGCTGGTCACCCCGTGGTGTCCTTATAAAACTCAACGTTTAACCTACTCACGCCGGCTTGTGCCCGCCCTCACAGTCGGGCATATTTGCGGAATACACCACGCCGCCGTTGACCCTGCAGGCCATTGACCGAGCAACCCAACGTTCCTACCAGCTCCCTCCGCAGGAAAGTGTAATGAGTGTCGCGCGGTTGTGCGTTCGTGACGACTCAAGTTGAATTCCTATCCTGCCAAAAACTACAAACAATGTATTTTTCTATGTAACCAGGTAAGGGCCACTGTATGTATGTATGTGGAACTATTTCGCACCGTACGTAGCCAATCTTGCTCATCGGAGGTTGCAGGGGAAGGACAATAAACTATGGGTCTCTGTGTGAGTCTGTGGATCTCTGTGTGAGTATGTGGGTCTCTGTGTGATTCTATGGGTCTCTACGTGAGTCTATAGGTCTCTGTGTGAGTCTATGGGTCTCTGTGTGAGTCTATGGGTCTCTGTGTGAGTCCATGGGTCTCTGTGTGAGTCTGTGGGTCTCTGTGTGAGTCTATGGGTCTCTGTTTTAGTCTTTGGGTCTTTATCTGAGTCTGTGGATCTCTGTGGGAGTATGTGGGTCTCTGTGTGAGTCTATGGGTCTCTGTGTGAGTCCATGGGTCTCTGTGTGAGTCTATACGTATCTATGTGAGTCTATGGGTCTCTGTGTGAGTATGAGGGTCTCTGTGTGAGTCTATGGGTCTCTGTGTGAGTCTGTGGGTCTCTGTGTGAGTCTGTGGGTCTCTGTGTGAGTCTATGTATGTTGAACTTTTTTCGCACCGTACGTAGCCAACCGCGCTAATCGGAGGTGCAGGGGGGAAGGACAACGAACTAAACACAAACAGCAGTCCTAAATAGATGAGTTCCCATGGTGCAGCGTCTATGGCAGTGACTCCTAACCTCGACTCCAGCCTTGCCATCCCATTGTTTTATGTCAATAGACACACACCGTATGTTTGATGAAACAAAGTAAGCTCTACGTTCTTGCCCGTGCTTAATTTGCGTTGTCGATGATTTTCCTTCAAAGAAATTCCGTCCACGTCTCGCACGCCCCCCCCCAGAAAGGGCATCTCGCACCCCCAGGGAATGCGAGATGCACCCCAGGATAATAAGAACCAACTTTACCTAAAGACTCTCTGGTTCTTTCGGTAAAGTGACGTATAAAGATAAAATAATAAATTAAATACGAGCATACGACGTTTCGATCGCAACGCAAGCAATCGTCATCAGGTATAAATGAAATAGAAACACAAATCTAGTATGCTTAGAAATGTGATGTAATATAACATAACGGTCAACACCCTACCTGGTTAATTACGTTCTTCCTGAGAATGCTACATTTGAGAGAGAGAGATAAAACACAGAACCAGAGACATATAGACAGACATATAAGCAGAGACAGATATCACAGAGATACATAGAGGGAGAACATACATAGGCACACAGAAAAACCACGCCTCTGTGTCGAGGCCTTAAATAGAGAGAGGGGGCGGAGAGAGAGGAGGGGTGAGAGAAATTAGCATGTCAATGAGTGGCACGGTCAGTGGCACGTGACTTTACCGAAAGAACCAAAGAGTAATTCCTGTAGTCACGAAAGCTTCAAATCAAGATAAGAACCAACCGGTCTAGGCTGAATTTCGATTTAAAGCTTTCGTGACTGCAGGGATTCATATCATTGGTTCTTTCGGTAAAGTCACGTAGAAGGGAAGTAATAAAATAATAAAAATAAACATAATAAAATAATTCTCACGACGTTTCTCTCCGCCTCGACAGACCTGGTCTTCACCTGAGGACGGCTGCTTGCGTTGTGGCCGAAACGTCGTGAGAATTATTTTATTATGTTTTATTTTTATTATTTTATTACTTCCCTTCTACGTGTCTTTACCGAAAGAACCAAGAAGACGGTCTAGTCTGTCCAAGGTGCACCGTGCAAGCTGTTCGTGGCGGGGTACAGGAGACGGACTGATGCGGTGCAAGAGGATGTGGACTTGCTGACGACAGGTACCAGCGGTGTCAAGATCGGCCTCAGTGGAGGAGGCTCGTGAAGGACGCTGCTCCAGCAACAGCGGAGGGTGGAGAAGCGACGCTCAGAGCACATTGAGACACTTGAAATGCCTCAAGGTGCACCTAGCCTGGCACAACAGCTGTAGCGACGTCACCACCACTTCGTGGCGAACGACAGCTGTTGTTTGTGTTGGTGGAGTGTTAGACATGACCACCGTTGACTGCGACTCAGTGTTAATATAGACTGGCGTATGGATTGGCAAACAAGACTGTATATCATGAAATTACACCGCTATTCTTAGTAACGCTATCAGCACCAGCAGAGGCATCCCCCAATAGCGTCATCATCTGTAGCATCGCCACCACCACCACCATCGGTAAACTACTCAACATTGTTACCAGCACCATTATTAATTGCAAAATCGACCACCAACACCACCTATCATCATCATCGCCGCCACCGCCGCCGCCTAAATTACCATCGTAACTCTTTGGTTATTTCGGTAAAGNACACGTAGAAAGAAAATAAATTAAGTAATAGAGTACGACGTTTCGATTGCAACACAAGCAGCCGTCATCAGGTAGAAAACAAAACCCAGTGAACTTAGAAATACAATGCGATACAACACAGAGAGTCGGCTAACACAACAGTCAGCACCTTACCTAGTTGATTACGTTCTTCCAAATTTGAGAGACTAAACACAGACACGGAGACACACAGACACACACAGAGAGAGACACACAGAGACACACAAAAGCACAGAGACACACACAGAGACACACAGAGAGAGACACACACATAGACACCAAACAGACACACAGAGAGAGACAACACAGATACACACAGAGAGAGACACACAGACAGAGAGAGACAACAGAGACACACAGACAGACACACACAAAGACACAAAAAGAAACACAGAGAGAGACACACACAGACACACACACAGACAGACACAAAGAGAGAGAGACACACAGAGACACACAGAGAGACACACACACAGACACACAGACAGACACACAACATAGACAGAGACACACAGAGAGACACACACAGAGACACAGAGAGAGACACACAACATAGACACACAGACAGACACACACATAGACACACAGNAACACACAGAGAGAGACACACA